>CM038147.1:362286108-362326452 GCA_021437245.1 Aegilops speltoides | reverse complement strand
GTCATCGGCTTTGGCCTTGTCGGAGCTGCCTCCGTTCTTGAATGCTCGACCGCTAGCACATCCTTAGCTTTTCTCTTTCATTGTTCCGCCTCCGGTTCTTCCTTGCCGGGCGGCGTCCTCCTTGTCGAGATCATACGCTCCGTGATCTCTCCGGGGATCTTCCTCCCCTCCTCAGCCCGTGCACACTTGTCGGCTAGAGCATAAAGCTCACTGACATCTCTAATCTTGCACATCGCCATCTCCTCCCTCATCCTGCGGTTGCTTGCGTTACGATGGAGCAGCGTGATAACCGCGTAGGTGGAGCGTCACGGGATGTTCTTGTTGCACCTAAGCGAATCTCTCGTATGTACTTGCGCAGGGCTCTCCTTCCTTACGGGCGAGCAAATGTAGATCGCTTTCACGGCCATGGGGCTTGTGGCCTTTGTGAAGCGCCGACAAACTGATGACACAGGTCCGCCCATGAAGAGATGGAGCCGTCCGGCAAGTGCATGAGCCAAGATCGGCGTTGAAGCTTGAGCACCAGCCGGAAGTAGTTGGCAGGATCTTCTCATCGCGCCCTCGACGCTTCGCACCGCAATGGTGTAGATCTTTGAGGAACTCCGACGGATGTATCCTGCCATCATACTTCTCGAACACGTCGGGCTTGAAGTTCTTGTCTTGGGCCCTTTGGACTTGCCGCAGCTCACGGGTGAGCGCAGGCGGCACCTGCCACGTCGGACAAGTCGCTGGTTCCCCGGTGCATGCATGTCGACGATGAGGCCCGGTAGCGTTGGTCGGTTGCGTCGCGTTCCCTCTGCGCTCGATGCGGTGCGGCGTCTTCGTGTTGTCGTTCTTGGAGAGCGTGGCGTTGATCACGGCGAGTTACGTGGGTCAAACGACCTTGATGTGTAATCGGCGTCGGGGTTGGCCCGGTAGCGGCGATCTTAGCCCTCGGGGCTGGGAGTGCACGGAGGTGCTTTCCCAGCGGTCTTGTCGGCGCCGGCACATGCACTGGGCGGCTCGCCGGGCTTCCCGATGCGCCCGGTTGCCGGAGCTTGCCGCCGTTAAGCCCGAAGCGATGAAAGCTGTATATGGTCATCCTCGATCGTCAATCTTGTGCGGCGCCGGAGGGTAATCTAAGCTTAGTGGGCTCGGGCGGCGCTTCCTCTCTTATCTTAAGGTGGCGGTGGCGGCAAGCGGGATGTGCTCGGACTCCCAAGCTGGATTGGGAGGAGCAACACCACCGAGGCGACAAGTACCTCACTTGCGCCCGACATCTTTGGCGTGCATCTTTGACCTCGAATGTCCCGCGACCCACCAGCTTGGCCTTGCTCCAATGCAAGCACGGTGCTAGGGAGCACCGGGCGTTATTGACCTTGCACCTCTGGGAAGGATCACGGCATCTGCACGATCGCCCGGCCTTGCGGGGCCTTGTTCTTGGATCTGGTGACGGCGTCGTCCCGTCGGCGCCCGTTCCTCGCCGGTCCACTCCACCACCCGCTTGCTCGTGGTGGTAGAATCGATGTAGACGGGCGGCCACCTCGAAGGCTTCTTCTTCGTGGCATGTTGATGTAGGCGTTGGCGTGGCGGCGGAGACGGATCGGATGCTCACGATCTCGGCGCAGCCCCCTACAGCCGCGCAAGATGTCGGGGCTGGCTCTGGCGGCCTCGAGCACCTATAGAGCCAGGGGGCCCTTCTAGTCCCGCGAGGAGGCGGGCGTCGCAGAGCGGATCGAGGTCGGGCGCCTGGGGTGGACGAGGCGATCTTTACCCGGCCGGGGCTCTCGGAGAGATAAAACCCCTCTGCTGCCTTGTGTTTGTATTTGATCTTGCTCGAGAATCTGAGCGTATGGTGGTGTTGTGGGTGTCGAATGGACGAACCCTCCCTCGTCTTATGGGCCTCCTTTTATAGTCTGAAGGGGTACCCACGGTGGCGGCGTAGGAAGCGGGGGTAGAAAGGTAAGCAGAGGTTGGTACAGCTGTGACCAACATGCCCCTCTACCTAACTTTCGGCGGGGGGACAAGGGCATTTAATGCCCATCCGGTCCATGAACGGTGTAAAAAGCGGCCGTTAGGTGAGCCACGGTTGCCACGATGGTGTCTCTGTCGGCTCCGCTTGCCACCTCGCTCTGCATGGCTGCGCATTGCCTGCGCCACGTGCCTGCAGGATGGCCTTGGGGTGACATGTCGCTGGATCTTATTTGGAGTTCGGGTGGCCACCTTGCCTGTGACAGCGCCTTGCCGCGACCCTTCTCTGCTTTGGCGGCAAGCTTGTTGGCCGTCGGCCTTCTTAGGGCCGCACAGGCGTCGCGGCAAGTTCCTCTGGAACGCTTTGGTCGGCCCTCCCGGCAAGCTCCTCTTGCCGGGGCCTTTGTCTTCTCAGTTGATACTTTGTTCTTGAATGGCAGTAGTAGAGTATCGTGGAGGGTTTTGGTGGGCGCCTTCAGCAAGCCTTGCCTTGGTGTAGCTTCTTACTGCCCGTGCACAAGTTAGGGTACTAAGGTACCCCTACTTTAGTCTGTGACAGTCATGTCTTGTTCATGTGTGGTGTGTTTACCATGTTGTATGCTTCTTCTAGATAGTTCCCGTTTCGTTGCGATCGTGAGGATGCGTTCGTCTTCGTGTGGTTCGTCTTGTGGCTTCATCTTCTTCATGGACTCGTTCTTCTTCCTAGCGGGATTTACGGCAAGATGACGCTACCTGGATCTCACTACTATCATTGCTATGCTAGTTGCTTCGTTCTATCGCTATCTGCGCTACCCATTACATTTATCAAGCCATCCCATATTGCCATGAACCTCTAACCTTTGACACCTTTCCTATGCAAACCGTTGTTTGGCTATGTTACCGCTTTGCTCAGCCCCTCTTATAGCGTTGCTAGTTGCAAGTGAAGTTGAAGATTTCTCCATGGTGGACAGGGTTATGTTGGGATATCACAATATCTCTTATATTATTAATGCATCTATATATTTGGTAAAGGGTGGAAGGCTCGGCCTCATGCACTGTGTTTTGTTCCACTCTTGCCGCCCTAGTTTCCGTCATACGGTGTTATGTTCCCAGATTTTGCGTTCCTTACGCGGTCGGGTGATTTATGGGACCCCCCTGACAGTTCGCTTTGAATAAAACTTGTCCAGCAAGGCCCAACCTTGGTTTTACCATTTACCTCACCACCACCTATACCTTTCCTTGGGTCGGCCAACCCGAGGGTCATCTTTATTTAGCCCCCGGCCAATGCTTGTCTAAGTGTTGGTCCAAACCGGCGATGTCCGGCGCCCCAGGCAACCGAGGTCTATGCCAACCCGACGTCTGGCTCATCCGGTGTGCCCCGAGCGAGATATGTGCAGCTCCTATCGGGATTTGTCGGCACGGCGGAGGCTTTGCTGGTCTTGTTTTACCATTGTCGAAATGTCTTGTAAACCGGGATTTCAAGACTGATCGGGTCTTCCTAGGAAAAGGTCTATTCCTTCGTTGATCGCGAGCTTGTCATGGGCTAAGTTGGGACACCCTGCAGGGGTTTAAACTTTTGAGAGCCGTGCCCGTGGTTATGTGGCAGATGGGAATTTGTTAATGTCGGTTGTAGGTAACTTGACACGGATCCAATTAAAACGCATCAACGCGTGTGTAACCGTGATGGTCTCTTCTCGGTGAGTCCGGAAGTGAACACGGTTTCTGTGTTATGTTTGACGTAAGTAGGAGTTCAGGATCACCTCTTGATCATTGCTAGCTTCACGACCATTCCTTTGTTTCTCTTCTCGCTCTCATTTGCGTATGTTAGCTACCAGATATGCTTAGTCGCTGCTGCAACCTCACCACTTTGCCCCTTCCTTTTCCCATTAAGCTTTGCTAGTCTTGATACCCATGGTAATGGGATTGCTGAGTCCTCGTGGCTCACAGATTACTACAACAACAGCTGCATGTACAGGTTATGCGATGATCATGACGCGAGAGCGATGCTTGCTTGCTTGAGTTCTTCTTGTGCTTCTTCTTCGATCAGGGGATATGTTCCAGGTCGGCAGCCTGGGCTAGCAGGGTGGATATTGTTTGAGTTTCTGTTTATGATTCATCCGTAGTCGGATGTTGTTCTTGTATGTGATGATGTTGTATTCGTGTGGCATTGTATGCCTTATGTATGTATCCCCATCTATTATGTAATGTTGATGTAATGATATCCACCTTGCAAAAGCGTTTCAATATGCGGGTCTATCCTTGGTGGGACCTTCGAGTTCCTTTTGGATAGGGTCGCATATTGCGCGTGTTCAAGTTGGTATCGAGCCTCGACCGACCTTAGGAGCCCCCTTGATTGATCGTGTAGTTTGGCCGTTGTTGAGTCTAGAAGAAAACTATTTTCAGAGTCTAGTTATATCGGAGAGTAGGATTCTTTTTACTCCTCTGCCCCTTCGTCGCTCTGGTGAGGAATCTTGATGTAGGTGTTTTGAACTACTCCTCTTCCCATTCAAATTTTTCTTTAGGTTCACGCAGTTTGGTTTTCCGATCATTGTTCCTCAGCTCTTTTATCCGGTGCATCTCTTGTCAAGTTGACTCAAGCCTCTTCATTTTTGCCAAGTTCAATCCTCAGTTGTTTTCTTTTCCCACCCGCCCTACCCTTTTTCTCCTCGGAACCGGAGTCCGTAATCGAGTATGCTTTCTACTCGTGCGAAGTATGTGCTTTCTTTCCTCAATGATTTCAACCGGTGTTTCTCTTCAAGATATTCGTCGGTTTCCCCTTCCAAGTTGCCTTTGTTTTCCCGCCCTCCCACCCTTTTCTTCCGGAGCATGAGTCTCTTTCGAGCCAATTCCATTCGTGTGGAGTCTCTTCAGTCTTCCCTCAATCATTTCAACCGGTGAATTCTCATCTCGGTGGACATTCTTCATCTCTTTTCTTTCCGGTGGACTTAATTCAAGTTTTTCGGGTTGATATATATTCTTTTCCTTGCATCAAGTGTTCTCCTTGTTCATTTGCCTCTCGCCAGTTTATCATTCCGGAGTGATGAAGACATCTCAGAAGATTTGTGTTTGCATTCAACTAATTCGAGGTTGTCACCTCATTCAAATATTTCAATTGTTCCGGTGCATCATCTATCTCTTCAACAATCTTTTCCAACGGTGTTTTCTTTTAGTGGGCCCTAACCCACAGGTCTTTTCCCAGGATCTTACCTGACTCTTCTAATTCTCCCGGAGTTATTCTCAAATTCCTTCGAAGTTTGACATAAGTATGAATTCCATCAGTCATATGCCTTTTCAAGATTGATTTCAAATCATTTTCATTGTTGGCTCAACCCCTTCGCTTTTCATTTCCCCGGAGTATCACGGTATTTTTGGTGGTGTTTCTCGTCATCATTTGAAGATTGAAGAAGAGTTTTTCCTCTAAATCTTGTCCGTTCCCCGGAGATTTGCGGTGCTAGCTCGATGTTATCCTATCAAATTGCTTCAAGTCATGCAAATTCTTTCCATCCATCCGGAGCATTTCAGGAGTTGCTTTCTCTCTCGATTATCCGGAGGCCATCTTTTCGGAAGATTTCTTCGTTCTAAGTTTTCAGCTTCGGTCGTCTCTATATCCTTCCGGTGCTTCGTTCAAGTGTTCTTTAATCAGCTCATGATCTCTTTGTTCTTTTGCATCTAAATCCCCTCAAGCATATTTGTTTTTCTAATTCTTCCCGGTGATTCATTCTCTTTCGTCACTCATTTCCGAATTCTCACGATGGTTCATTCAAGATCCTCTTTCCTTGATTATCCTTTTAATCCATTCGTTCTTTTCTATCCTACCGGTGGTTCATGAAGACCTTCTCAAGTTTGCGATATGTCATTTCTCAATTCTCTTTCAAGAAAAATAAGTAGTATGAAAAATCCATTGCTTCTCATCAATTTAATTTGATGAAGGATAAGCATACAATAAATCTTATTCTTATTTCCTCCAAGTGATTAATCCCTTTCTTCGGAGTTTGTTCTTGATGAATAAATTCTAGTTCCAAGCGTTTTCATCTTTTCTTTTCCGGAGTTCAATTTTCCTCGGCCATTTCGTCGGAACCTCCATCTAAATCATCGCAACGCTCATCTATTCTTTCATCCTTCATTGTATCTCATCATCCTTTTGTCACCGGAGTTCTTCATGGTGGCTCTTCATGATTTAATTCATTCTTCAAGAGTTCATCAAGTATCATTCCATCCTCTCTAGCTCATGTTCTATTCCTTCCATGTTCAGCCGGAGTGCTGCCTAAATCCTTTCAGTCTTATCCGTTTCTTTTCTCATTCTAACCACTCCGGTTAGAACGAGTGATTTCATAGTCTATCTCATTCCATGAGCTTTCGATTCTCGTCATCCTCGTCGTTCCTCTCTTCTTCTCGAGTGCCCTTGATTCTTTGCTTCTTATCTTGAGTTCTTGTTTCACCTCATCCTTTTTCCCTTCCGTCTCGGCCCTAAGATCTCGGGACGAGATCTCTTGTTAGTGGAGGAGTGTTGTAACGCTCCGGATTCGATGCGCCAGGTGTCTGCCAGTTATTCGCCGTCTTTGCCATGTCTTTTGCTTGCGTGTTGCATTTTATCATGTCATCATGTGCATCTCATTTTGCATACGTGTCCATCTCATGCATCCGAGCATTTTCCCCGTTGTCCGTTTTGCGATCCGGCACTCCTATGTCCTCCGGCGTTCCCCTTTTGTCTTTTGTTGTGAGTGGGTGTTAAACTTTCTCGGAATGGCCTGAGGTTTGCCAAGCGGTCTTGGTATAGCACCGGTAGACCGCCTGTCAAGTTTCGTGTCATTTGGAGGTCGTTTGATACTCAGCAGTTAACAAGATGTAGTAAAGCCCTCTTTTGTTGCAGCCCAACACCCCTTCCAAAGTGGCCCAAAACCCATCTAACTCCCCTCCATGCTCTCGGTTGTTCGATCACGATCGCGTGACCGAAAACCGCTCCTCACTTGGACTCTCTTAGCTCCCTCTACCTATATATATGCCCTCCCCTTCCATTTTTCGCGGATGAAAACCCTAGCCTCTTCCCCCGCCACCACCGGACATGTCCGCCCGCCGCCGGACAAAGTCCGCCCGCCAGCCTCCTTAATCGGAGGCCGCCACGGCCTGGCGCGCCGCCCACCCTCCGCCGTCGTCCCTGAGCCCATCCAGCCCTTGCGAACCCTCGCGCCGCCGTCGCCCGGCCACGGCTTGTCGCCGCCGCCTCGTTACGCAACCCGCCGCCGGCCATATCATGCCATGGCCAGCGCGCCGCCGCCCGCCTCCCGCGCGCCTCGGCGTCGCCCGGGCACCGCCGCGCCCCAAGCTTAAACTCTGCCGCCCGGCGCCGCGCCGCGCCCGACTGCCTCTGCGCCCGGCGCTTGCCCCAGCCCGCCTCTCCTCGCCCAGAGCCGGCGCCCGCCTCCGCCGCGCCTCCTCGCCCACCACCGTCCCGCCCGCCGCCACGGCCGGATCCGCGAATCCGGGCGAGCCGCCTTCTCTGACCTCCCTCCGGCCGCTCTCCGGCGAGATCCGCCGCCGCCTCAAAGTCCATGCAGAAACTGGAGGTTGACCCCCGAAATCTGCTAAGTCCCGATTATTTTAACATAATCATGCCATGTTCATTGCATCGTAACTCCGCATCCGTAGCTCCGTTTCGTGCGTGTAATATGTCAAATTGTTCGCCTCGACGAGTACTTCATTTCATTCCATTGCATCATTTTCATTTGAGCTCATCTTGTTGCCCGAAATGCTGTTGGAAGAGTGCATGTTGATGTTAACCTGCGGAAACTGTTATAATATGCTCATTTGTCATTTTTGCCATGTTTGATGTGTGCATCCTATGAGGTTGATGTCTACATGTGTTTTGATCTATGTCATGCCATCTTTCCAGGGGTGTATGCCATGTATTTTTGTGATCAATGTGGTGACTAGCACAAGCATGCAAACTAGACTTCGTGATATTGCTGATTTTAGTCCCTGTTCTGCTGATATTTTGATGCTATGTAAACTTGATGCTACAGAGAGTTCCATGCATATTTATAGATACTTCAGTAAGGGTGTTTTGAACATATGGTTGTTGTCTAACCATTAATTCCCTTGTTTGCAATTATGGAGTAGTCTAGCATGTCATTTTGGTGCTCTACTTTTGCTTCAAAATGTTTCCTGGCAGATTGTTTACTTGTTATTCAATTTGGCCAAGGTTGCTATAGTTGATCCTTGCATGCTATGGACTTGTTCTTGACTTGGTTTGTTTCACAAACATGCCTTCTTGGTGATGCTATGCTTATATTGTCATGCAATGACTTGTGGTGAGTGAATCGAGCTTGTTAAGTAGTGTACATGATGTTGCTGTTTTGCTAGGCTGAATCTGTTATTTCGTGATGCTATATAAACATGTTGCTACTAATCATTCTATGCATAATCTGGAGATGCTCTATAAATATGTTTTGATCGACATGTCATGCTCTATCCATTCATGCCCTTGGGTGAAATTATAGCTTGCTGTAGATTGGTCATATCTTGCTCCAAAGTTGCTTGATAATGTTGTTGTCAGCCTGTTAACATTAAGTTCATTGTTTCCATGATTGTTTGCTAGTGATCCATGCACCCTATGATCTTTCTCTTGCCATGCTTAACTTCACAAACATGCCTTCTTACTGTTGGTTGCCTTGCCATGCCATGTATTGCTCTGTGGTGAGTGGTACAAGGTCACGAACATGCCTACTTATTGTTGTTTCTGCCATATATGAATCTGTCATATAACTTGCCATGTTTACATGGGTGCCATCATATTTTCTATGCCTTTTTGGCTCATGGTCGGTAAGGGACTTTTGATCTATGCAGTTAGTAGATTCATGCCATGCCTTTGTTTGCCATGATAAGTTCCTGTAACATGCTGTTTGATAGCTCTAAACATTGCAACTTTGATGTTATTTACGCTAAAAGTCCAAGCTGTTATTATTTGCAATCTTACCATGTGTTTTGGAGCATGTTCTAGTGATTTCTGGAGATAGCTCAATGTTCATGTTTTGTTATGCTTTACCTGTACTTCGTGCCCATGCCTTTTTTTTCTCGTTGGGATGCTGTAGCATGTTGTTTTGATGCTTGTAAGATGCCTAGTTGCTGTTATGGACAGATTGTTGCTATGACTTGTATAGAGTGCATGTGTTGAACCGTTGCTCCGTTTTGAGTGTGCTCTATATGAAACTTGCTTGATTTTGCATGTAGTTTCATATTATCATGTTGCATCCATGTTTTGAGGTGTTTGCTTGATGTTTGTATGCATTTTGCATCAATGCCATGTTTAACTTGTTTTGCTCATATCTTCTAGGCCGTAGCTCCAAATCTAATGAACTTTATATGTAACTTGACTAGAATTTCGTGTAGATCATCTTGGTGCATCTTAACTTGCTGTTTAACAACTTGAACATAAGGTTTATTCAGTTCTGGACCAATTTCGAAATATGCATATGGGACTTACGGAATTGTTATATGTTGTTCCGGCCTCATTTAAACTTGCCTTGATGTGTTGTTCTTGTTTGCATCATCTCTTGCCATGAGTAGCTTCATGTAGCTTTGTCATGCATCATGCTTGTTGTGCATCATGTCTTGTTCATGTGTGGTGTGTTTACCATGTTGTGTGCTTCTTCTAGATAGTTCCGTTTACGTTGCGATCATGAGGATCGTTAGTCTTCGTGTGGTTCGTCTTCGTGGCTTCATCTTCTTCATGGACTCGTTCTTCTTCCTAGCGGATTTCGGGCAAGATGACGCTACCACGGATCTCACTACTATCATTGCTATGCTAGTTGCTTCGTTCTATCGCTATCTTTGCGCTACCCATTACTGTTTATCAAGCCATCCCATATTTCCATGAACCTCTAACCTTTGACACCTTTCCTATGCAAACCGTTGTTTGGCTATGTTACCGCTTTGCTCAGCCCTCTTATAGCGTTGCTAGTTGCGGTGAAGTTGAAGATTTCTCCATGGTGGACAGGGTTATGTTGGGATATCACAATATCTCTTATATTATTAATGCATCTATATATTTGGTAAAGGGTGGAAGGCTCGGCCTTATGCCTGTGTTTTGTTCCACCCTTGCCGCCCTAGTTTCTGTCATACGGTGTTATGTTCCCGGATTTTGCGTTCCTTCGCGGTTGGGTGATTTATGGGACCCCAGACAGTTACGCTTTGAATAAAACTTGTCCAGCAAGGCCCAACCTTGGTTTTACCATTTGCCTCACCACCACCTATACCTTTCCTTGGGTCGGCCAACCCGAGGGTCATCTTTATTTAGCCCCCCAGGCCAATGCTTGTCTAAGTGTTGGTCCAAACCGAAGCGATGTCAAGGCCCCCTGAGCAACCAAGGTCTATGCCAACCCGACGTGTGGCTCATCCGGTGTGCCACGAGCGAGATATGTGCAGCTCCTATCGGGATTGTCGCCACAATGAGGCTTTCTTGGTCTTGTTTTACCATTGTCGAAATGTCTTGTAAACCGGGATTCCGAGGCGATCGGGTCTTCACGGGAGAAGGTCTATTCGCCGTTGATCGCGAGAGCTTGTCATGGGCTAAGTTGGGACACCCTGCAGGGTTTAAACTTTGAGAGCCGTGCCGTGGTTATGTGGCGATGGGAATTTGTTAATGTCGGTTGTAGATAACTTGACACGAGATCCGAATTAAAACGCATCAACGCGTGTGTAGCCGTGATGGTCTCTTCTCGGAGTCCGGAAGTGAACACGGTTTCTGTGTTATGTTTGACATAAGTAGGAGTTCAGGATCACCTCTTGATCATTGCTAGCTTCACGACCGTTCCTTTGTTTCTCTTCTCGCTCTCATTTGCGTATGTTAGCTACCAGATATGCTTAGTCGCTGCTGCAACCTCACCACTTTGCCCCTTCCTTTTCCCATTAAGCTTTGCTAGTCTTGATACCCATGGTAATGGGATTGCTGAGTCCTCGTGGCTCACAGATTACTACAACAACAGCTGCAGGTACAGGTTATGCGATGATCATGACGCGATAGCGATGCTTGCTTGCGTTGAGTTCTTCTTGTGCTTCTTCTTGATCGGGGATAGGTTCGGTCGGCTGACTGGCTAGCAGGTGGATATTGTTTGAGTTTACATTTATGATTCATCCGTAGTCGGATGTTGTTCTTGTATGTGATGATGTTGTATTAGTGTGGCATTGTATGCCTTATGTATGTATCCCCATCTATTATGTAATGTTGATGTAATGATATCCACCTTGCAAAAGCGTTTCAATATCGGGTCTATCCTTGGTGGGACCTTGAGTTCCTTTTGGATAGGGTCGCATATTGAAGCGTGATGATATTCTGAGAGGGCCGGAGATACCTCTTGAAACACAGGTGACAAATCCTAATCTCGATATATGCCAACCCAACAAACACCTTCGGAGACACCTGTAGAGCACCTTTATAATCACCCTTTTACGTTGTGACATTTGGTAGCACACAAAGTGTTCCTCCGGTATTTGGAAGTTGCATAATCTCATAGTATGAGGAACTTGTATAAGTCATGAAGAAAGTAGTAGCAATGAAACTGACACGATCATAATGCTAAGCTAATGGATGGGTCATGTCCATCACATCATTATCCTAATGATTTGATCCCATTCATCAAATGACAACACATGTCTATGGTTAGGAAACATAACCATCTTTGATTAATGAGCTAGTCAAGTAGAGGCATACTAGGGACTATAAGTTTTGTCTATGTATTCACACATGTACTAAGTTTCACAGTTATCTGAGTTCTAGCATGAATAATAAACATTTATCATGAATTAAGGAAATAAATAATAACTTTATTATTGCCTCTGGGGCATATTTCCTTCAACCATTCCTAGCCATGGACATGTGTTGTCATTTGATGAACGAGATCACATCATTAGGAGAATGATGTGATGGACAAGACCCATTCGTTAGCTTAGCATAATGATCGTTAAGTTTTAATGTTATTGCTTTCTTCATGACTTATACATATTCATCTGACTGTGAGATTATGCAATTCCCGAATACCGCAGGAACACCTTGTGTGCTATCAAACGTCACAATGTAACTGGGTGATTATAAAGATGCTCTACAGGTGTCTCCGAAGGTGTTTGTTCGGTTGGCATTGATCGAGATTAGGATTTTTCACTCCGTGTATCGGAGAGGTATCTATGGGCCCTCTCGGTGAAGCTCATCACTATAAGCCTTGCAAGGAATGTGGTTAATGAGTTAGTTACGGGATGGTGCATTACGGAACGAGTAAAGAGACTTGCCAACAACGAGATCTATCTAGGTATGATGATACCTACGATCGAATCTCGGGCAAGTAACATACCAATGACAAAGGGAATAACGTATTGTTGTTATGCGGTTTGACCAATAAAGATCTTCGTAGAATATGTAGGAACCATATGAGCATCCAGGTTCCGCTATTCATTATTAACCGAAGATATGTCTCGGTCATGTCTACATAGTTCTCGAACCCGTAGGGTCCGCACACTTAATGTTCGATGATGATTTGTATTATAAGTTATGTGTTTTCGTGACTGAAGTTTGTTCGGAGTCCCAGATGAGATCACGGACATGACGAGGAGTCTCGAAATGTTCGAGAAGTAAAGATTGATATATTGGAAGGTTACATCCGGACACCGGAATGTTTTTGGGAAGTTCGGATAAGTTTAGTCTTGGGAGGTTACGAACCCCCCGGGAAAGTTGATGGGCCACGTGGGCCTTAGTGGAGAAGAGAGGACCGGCCATAGGAGGTGCCCCCCCTTGCCAATCTGTCGGGGGTTGGATGCGACATATGCCAACGGGTGGCTTATCATGGTGGGGGCGAGTAGAGCGTCGCCGGTGCTGGAAGCGGGATGGGCGAACATGCCTGCCGCGAATCTTACCCGGCCGGGGCTCTCAGGAGATAACACCTCTCTGCTGCTCTGCGGGGTCTCGCATGATCACTATGGGGTGATAGTACAATGGTGCTCCTCGAGTGTGTGGAGGCGAGGAAGGAGCAAGGCTAGCTCTTTTCCTTCTTGCTATGGGTCTAAACCTATTGAGGGCGAACCCTTTGCATGGGTGCCGGGGGTTTATATAGGCCTACCCCAGAACAATGTAATCCGATCGGGCGTGGCCCCAACCGTCGATCTCTTGCGGCAATCCTCCTGCTCAGGGCCCGCCGATGGCGGAGTCCAGCAGACGAGCGAACACTTGTCGGCGCTCTTGATGACGCAGGCTTGGTCATGGAGTCGTGGGAATAGTGCCGCCGTCTGTCAGGCGATCACTATCGCCACTCCCCGTCCAATCTGGTTTATGGCTTGTGGGGCCTGGCGGGGCGGCCGACTTCTGGGAGGCCGACTCCGTGGAACCGTCTTCGGACTCTCCGGCCGTCTTCCGCTATCTCAGCGGCGGGGGCCCGGCAATCTCTGGGCCGTACTGCGCCGCCATCGTGGGCACGATTGCCTCGTGCCTTTGTGGTGAGGTCAAAGGAGGCATGGCAGATGCCGCGCCTCTCCGAGATCTCTGGTGGCGGCTCCTTTGTATGCCTTCTTCCGTGGGTCGAGGGACAGCCACGGTGGTGCTGTACCTGCATCGGTCTTCGTGATAAGTCGGGCCGACTCTCGTAGTCGTCCTTGAGAGGTCATAAGCCGGTCGGCTTGTTCGAGTCGCCATCGAGGGCTCTGCTTCTTGAGTCGTCGGTGGGACTCGGCCTTCTCGAAGGTCGCTTCTTTGGGACTCGGCCTTCTCGAAGGTCGCCACTGGGACTCGGCTTTCTCGAAGGTCGCCCGCTGGGACTCGGCCTTCTCGAAGGTCGCCATGCCCAGGACTTCGGCACGAGGGCACGGCCTGCCCGATGTCTTGAAAGATCTTGGGTCTGGGTCGGCCTACCCATGGCCCATTACTCGACGATGATCCCGGCTGGCGAAGCCGTGAGCGCCGCCTCGTGGGGCTTCGGCGATTTCGATCTCGCGGTGCCGACTCTAAGATTGATCGCCCATGACCTGGGCTCTCGCCGGAGTCGGCTTTGGCCCGTCGAGGCCGCCCTTCTCAAAGTCGTGGCGGGAAACTGGCGGCGTGTCGGCTACGCTTCCCTGCCATTTATGAGACGGTCCTATCGCGTGGCGCCCGTGGGAAGCGATAGCACCTGCTGCCGCTGCAGCGTGATGGGACGAACGCCAGGTGGGAGCCCACCATTACGCGCCTCGGCTCCGGCGGATCGGCTATGGCCGAGGCGGTTAGCATCCGTGGTTCTGCGGGCGATAACCGTGGGGAGTTTAATCGTGGGCGTCGTGGGGTCGTGGGCGCGATTAATCCCCACGCCGCCTCGGCTTCTCAGCCCATGGGGCTATAAATAAAATTTGAGGAGGCGGCGGCGCAGCACGCGCCTCCCTCCCGCTCTTGCCCTTCTTCTTCCTTCGCCTCGCTCGTCGCTTTCTTCTTCCTTCTTGACGATGAGCTCTTCCTCCGCCCGCGCCTCCGCCTCGCGCTCCGTGAGTGGGGCGGCTTCGAGGCGTGAATCGGAGGACATCGAGTTCCTCGCGGACCCGCCGCCTCCCGGCCTTGGTTTTGTGCAGACCGCCCTGCGACGGCGGAGAAATCCGGCCAGCGCCCGTGCCGTGGCGGCGGGTCATCTTCCTTTCGCACCTCATGCGCGGGATGGGGCTCCGGCGGCGGGTTCCTCCGCTTCGTTCCTCGGGTTGTACAACTTCTGGCCGCACCACCTCACCCCAGCGGTGGTGCTTCTCTCTGCGCCGCCACCACATGCGAGGCTACATCGGCGTTCTCCCCACCCTCGAGCTGTGGGGGAGTTCTTCTCTTGGCTTCGGCTTTCGGGCTGCCTTGCGCGCGGCCTTGATGCGGCACGTTCATCGCGTCACGGCGCCTGACGGCCGACAACCCCTTTCCGCCCATCCGGCTGGTGAAGTCGGTGAAGATGTGGCGAAGATGTACTTCTACGTGAAGAACGTCGCCCCGGCGGCGGCGGGTCAACCTGCCGCCCTTGACCCGAGCGGCGGCGGGCGGCCGCCTAGCTGGTCCCACGATCGAAGTCGCTTTAGCCCTCTGGTCGGCGCCGTAAGCGCGTCTCAGAGTCATGACGATCGGAGGGCTCGTCGCCTCCGATCTCTTGGCGCCAGCCGTGGCGCGCCGGGTACTTCGCTCAAGGCCGACCCCACCTCATCATCGGATGAGCGGCCGCCACGACCCAAGCGGCTGTGCACCAAGGACATGCAGCGTGGAGAAGTGGCGAACATGGTGAACCTCATCGCCCATGCAAGTTCACCGGCAGTGGCGGTTCGACGAGGAGCCGTACTTCGTAGCGACAACCCTCCGCCGATGGTAAGTTTTTTCGTCGTGTTTCGATCTCGCTTGCATCCGACTTGAGCTCGATCTTGTTGGTATTCTTGACGAGAATCCCCTCACGGCGCCGCGCCGCCTCTGAAGAGCAGCGTGAAATGCGTCCACGACCGCGGTCGGCGACATCGACGACCCGACTTGGGGCAGCGGCTGGAGGCAACGCCCGAAGGCGGCGGGGAGGAAAGACGGTGGCCTCGGACCGTTAGCGACCTTCGCCCGCCTTTGAAAGCGACTGTCAGCAGAAATCGTCAGCGCCGTCAGCAAAGCCGCCCCTCCACGAGCGGCGCAAGAAGCGTCCGCCGGGCAGCGCTCCGGCAGGTCGAAAGCCAGAGGAACCGCCGCGCGACCAGCGGGAAAGAAGCGACCGCGAATGTCGCTTCGGAAGGAAGTGAAAAACCGCCGCTTGTTTCTTCGTAAGTCCTTACTCTTTGTTTCTTTTCGACTTTGCTTGAATTGCTCGACTTTCCCCCTTCTTCTCTAGCCCCCTCTCCTTGAGAGAGTCTCCGTGCCCTCCGTCATGGGGTTGAAGCGGCGATCCTCAACATCTTGGCGGGTTGATCCGCCGCCGACCTCGAGAGGCAACAGCGCAGAAGCAGCGGGAGCCTTGCGAGGAGGAGGCCGGCGCTGGAGAAAGTGCAGGCGAGGCGGCCTGCGCCAGCCGACATCTGGATGAGGCCGTGGCATGCGTGCAGCGCTGCAAAAGCGGGATCTTTGGCGGCTGTTACGTCGCCCAGCGTGCTTTCCCTCCTCGTCGTCGTGTGCCGCCGCCCCAATTCACCAGGCGGACCGGGAGGTCGGCACCGCCAACCCTCTCGCGGAGGAAGGTGGCGGCAGCAGGGCTCCGGACACCCGCGCGCGCCTCCGCCACCTCCGCCGCCTCCGTCTCGAGGCCACCACGGTAAGCAGCGGTGGACCCGCGAGATCCGCCCGGCTGCCAGACGGCGCCGATCTTGTGACTACTTCTCCAGTCGCCCGTGCCGACCGTCGCCCGAAGTCGAAGGGCGAGCTCCAGCGCCCTGACTCGGAAGGCAGCGTCGCCGGCATGGCGAACCTAGATGCAAGCCTCCAGTCTGCGTGCCCACGGTGGAGTGCGCGGCGGCACCGGCCCGGCCCGAACCGGTAACCTTGGGCGTTCGGTCAAAATTCGCAAAGAAGGCGAAGCCCTCAACTTTACACCAAGGCGGATCGGCCTGCGGACCTCCGTCCGGGTATGATCGTTTTCCTTTTACGTTCTCTTGTCTTTTTACGTGAGGCGGCGCGCCCCACCAGGTGTAATCCCGAGTTGGTCGGCTGGCTGGCGGCGGCTCGGAACTCCTTCTAGACTCCGAAGGCTGACTTTGCTTTGTCGTCCTTGCAGAGTACCACAACCTCCAGCTCTACTGCCTTCAACCGAGCGTTGAAGAGCGAGAAGCGGACCGCCGATCTGGCGGGAAGTCGAGTGGCGGATTCTTCCTTCTTGGCGAAGCGCATCGCACCTTGTAGTCGCCGAGATTCAGGCCGGCTGGCGGCGATCGGGCGGATCTCTCCGGCGACTTTCCTTCTTCTTCTCCATGAAGCGCTTGGCGCTTCGCTGGCTGTAATCCCGAGATTGGGCCGATTGCTGGCGATCGGGCGGATCTCCAGCGACCTTCTTTGTTGTGATGCTTTATCTTTCTTTTGGCGAGCGCCAATGCCGCCCTTCAAGGGCAGCTGGATGAAGACCGCGCCGCCCGTCGCGCTAAGGAAGAGTCGACAAGCTCGTTCAAGCGCGACCTTACAGCGGCGCGGCTGGCGGCGAAGGACTGCCGGAAAGCACGAGAGGAGCGCCAAAATCGCGAAGAGGGCCTCCTAGCGAGTTCGCGATGGAAGCGGGCCGCTGGACCGGCCGTGGCGTCTTGACCTCGGGCTATCACGTGCTCGAGGACGCCGTCGATGGTAACTCCTGGCTTCTCTTTTGGTCTCTCGACTCTTTGTCGGCTGTCTTCTAGTTTTTGTTGTCTCCTTTTCTTGTCTTTGGCAGACTTCTTCCCGACCACTCATGAGCCGTCCCTCAACCATCGGCGGATCGGGAGGCGGAGGGCGCGGTAAAGTGATCGCCGCCGCGCCCCGAGCGTTGTGAGCGGATCTTGAGCATCGGGGCTCGCCTTACCCTACTCACCGTTTGATCGTCGCCTTCAACGCGTCGGCGCCCAAGTCATTACCGCCATGGCGGAGGTGCGGCTCTTCGCACATGATCGGACGGCCGGTGGCTGGAGGTCGCCGTCGGTCGCCGAAGCTTGGAAGGGCTCCTCGGCCCGCGCCGACACAACCAGACCTGGAGTTCGTCAGCAGGTGGTACCACAGGCTGGACTGGACCGCCTAGCAGCGTTCGGTCGAGGCCCGAGCGAGTTAGAGGCGTGGAAGGCACCCTTGTCGGCCTTGGCGGCGGCCATCGCCAGTACCACGGACACCAGTGTCTTCGTGCCCAAGCGGACCGCCGGCGGTGAGAGGTTCCGCCAGTGGTTCAGGATGCACCAGATGCGAGGAGGACTTCGGCGGAGTGTCGGCTCCGCAGACCGAGGAGGCGAGTCGGAGGGCGGAGGCGAGGAGGCGCGAGAACATGAAGCGGCGGCCAGCCTCGGCTTTGTCGCGCCTCGACAGCGAGCCTCGAAAGGACGAGGCGGCCGTCGGCTGAAAGCGACCAGGCGAGACCGCCCAACCGTCTGCCCGCGTCGGACGCCGCCCGCCGCCTCCGGCCCTCCGGCTCGGAGGCCGCCCCTAAAGTGCATCGGCTTTACTGTCTCTTTTGTACTTTGAAAAACTTGTCGATTTCAAACAATTCCACCATGAGGTGTATTGACCAAGGGCCTTATGTACATATTTATCAAATTTCCGCCTTTCTTTGCTTTGGCTCCTTAGACTTTTCCTTTGCCGCCTTCCTTCGGTTTGCCGCCTTGCCGGTGGGCAGCCGCTCTGTGAGACTGCCAGTGGGTCAGCGCTCGGCTACTTTAGGAGGCAAGTACTTAGTCGTTTAGGGGCCAGTAACAAGTTAATTTGAGGATCGACAGCCGACTCTCGAAAGTCGGTGGAGTCCTTGACAAGGTTGAAACTATGAGCCGACTGCTCGTGAGTCGGCTCGATGAAAAGCGGGAGCGGCTTGGGCTATGTGTAGCTCTTAAGTCCTTAGCCGTTTTTTCATGTGTCTTCGCTCTTTCCATCTCCCGTTTACCGGCGATTCGCTCTGCGGCTGCGGCTTTCCGTGAGAGGCGGCTTTGGCGCAGCACATTACTTGTCGACCTCGGGAGCATTTCATAAGCGCAAGCGGCGAGTCCCGGGCGACTAGTCGGACCCGTGCGAGCAGTATGATAAAAAGGAGGAAGCATTTGGGAGCGAGATCCATATCATACGAGATAATCAAAAGGCGGTCCCAGAGCTCGTCTCGAAGGCCTAAAGTCTTAGTACTTAATACAAAAGGGGGTAGCGTGATACATACTGCATCAACTGTAAAATCTTCGAAGAAGATTTGCGTTCCACGGGCGCTCTGTTTCTTTGCCGGAGTCGTCCCTTTTGCGTGCTCGAGGCTTCTGAGCGTTGATCAAGTAGTAGGCATCGTTCCCTAGCACCTTGCTGATGATGAAGGGACCTTCCCAAGGCGCCGACAACTTGTGCTGGCGGCGGTTCTACGAATCAGCCGGAGCACAAGGTTGCCCTCTTGGAATGATCTTGGCTTGACCTTGCGGTTGTAGTATCGCGCGGAACTCTGTGGTAGATCTTTGGACGGTGAGTGCCAACAACCGGCCCTCTTCCGGTGGTCGGCGCCGTCTTGGCGTGCTTCTTGACCTCCTCTTGATGTACATAGAGACTCACGGAGAGTCGAATTGTATATCCGTCGGGATGGCAACCGGCACCGTGAGAGCGAGGAAAAACGGCGTGAGGCGGTTGATCTGTTCGGTGTCGTCGCGAGACTCCGGAGGGCGGAGGCGGCTCTTCCACCTTGGTGGCGGCGCTCGGTGGTTCGACCAATCGAGGCTTGATGCGGATAGGATGAGGCCGTTGGTCCGTTCCACCGGGCCGTTTATTGCGGATGGGCGATGGGCGCTAGGTCGGTCGGATGCCTGCGTCGCGAAAGCGAGCCAAAAGCGCCTTTGGCGAAATTGGTGCCGTTATGCGTGATGATGCTATGCGGTATGCCGTGCCGCACCGTGATGTCGACAATGAAGGTCCTTCTTTGTGGGCCCATTTAATTTCTTGATGGGCTTTGCTTCTACCCACTTGGTGAACTTGTCCCTGCGACTAGCAAATGAGTCGAGCCGCCTCGGGCGTCTTGAAAGGTCCCACCATGTCCAAGCCCCAAAGCTGCGAAGGGCGGCGATGGGGATTGTCTTGATCTGGCCGTGAAGGGGCTTGGGCGGAACACTGGCACCTTGCACTTCTTGACTAGTTCTTTAGCTTCTTCGAGGCGATCGGCCAAAAGAAGCCGTCTTAGAAAGGCTTTGGCCACGAGTGCCCTCGAGGCCGCATGGTGACCACACTGCATACGATGGATGTCTTTGAGGATCGCTTGGCCTTGCTCGATTCTCTGTGTTGGTGGACACCGGTGGCTGCGTCGACTAACTCTCTGTTGACTATGGTGTAGGCTGCCGCTTGGCGTTGTACTTGCCGAGCGAGTCTCATCTATGACAACTCCTTGTTGACTAGGAACTTGAGGATGGGCTGCGCCCATGAAGGTCTTGCTATCTCTTGATTGCCACCACAAATGACTTGGACAAGGGTGGCTAGGCTGGGAGGCGGCGGGTTGGATTCTGCTGCCGCTTGCGACTCGAGGAATCTCTGGGCGATGGCGCGGATCCCGAACCGATCGGCCTTGATCCCGGCCGCGCGATCCCCGGCTGGCCGTGGCTTTCTTGAGGTCGCTTCTTTGGGGTCTTGAGTCGGATCCGACTATCTCTCGGGGAGGCCGCACGAAAATGGAGTCGGATTCGGTGAGGTCTTGATAGGCGGCTTGAGGAGGCGCGAAGAGGCGGCGCCGAAGGTATCGCTGGCGAGTGGAGCCGACTTCAGCGCAATGCATCTGCTTGATCGTTATGCGTTTCTTGATGCGTGGAGGAATTCGCATCCTTCAAAATATCCGCCGAGCTGCTGCCAAGAAGCGGTAGCTTGCCATGTTCGTCCTTGGCATCGATCATTGGATGATTCTTTGAACCACCAAGTCGGATCGCCATAGCAGAGATCCGGCGAATCTGAGTTCCTAACAAGCGAAGCCGTGGATGGCGCTTCATATTTGGCGGCGTTGTTGGAGGCGGCGAAGTGGATTTGCGGCGATATCTGAGCTTATCGCCCTTGGGGAGGTGAGGACGGCGCGGCTCAAGGCGGGCGCATCTTGGAGCCGTCGAAATCGATCGCCAATGAGTAGAGTCGGTATGAGCGGCAAATCTTGAGTCTCGGCCCGGTCGGCGAGGAAGTCGGCTAGCGCGCAACTTGATGGCGGTGCGAGGTTGGTAGTAGATCGTGTAGGGAGCTAGATCGATAGCCCACTTGGCCACTCGGCGGAAGCATCTCGACTTCCGATGATCTCGGCGAGTGGGGCGGTCAAACCACATGATTGGATGCTCTTGAAAGTAGGGCTTGACTTCTTGGCGGCAAAATGCACGCCGTAGCACATCTTCGGTAGTGAGGTAGTTACGCTTGGAGGTCGGCGATTACCTCGCTCGGTAATATCTTGGTCTCGGACCGGGGCGCCTTGCCTTCCTCCTTGCGCTCGACTACAATAAGCTGTCTTGACTACCCGATGGTGGCGGCGATGTACAAGAGCATGGGCTCTTTGGGAGTCGGAACCGCCAACACGAAGTCGCCGACATCTTCTTGATTGGAGAAATGCCTCATCGCCTTGTGGTTCCACTCGAAAAAGTGGTCTTCTTCATCGGTTGATACAATGGCGAGCTTTCGCCCACCGGTGATGAATCGGCTTATTGAAGCGAGCGAGACGGTGAACTTTTGCACATCAACGATCGGCTGGGTACCTCCATCCTCTCTATGGCCTTGATCTTCTGAGGTTACACTCTATTCGCGTTCGGAGACCGAGAAAACCAAGGAGTTGGCGGTGGGACTCGAACACGCATTTCTCTGGGTTGAGCTTGATGCGGAATCGGTAGCAGATTCTCAAAGGTCTCTCTAAGATCCTCTAGCAGCGTCCCACGCTTCTCGTCTTTACCACCACATCATCCACATAAACATGGGCATTCTGCCGAGTTGCTTGAGGAGGCATTTACGCATGCAACGCCTGAAAGGTGGCGCCGGCATTCCTCAAGCGAGCGTCATCGTCGGTGTGCGAAGGCTCCAAGCGGCGTGATGAATGTGGTCTTGATCTGTCCATTGGATTGACTTGATCGGTGATATCCACAGTATGCATCCAAGAAGCTCAACAGCTCGCATCCGGTGTGGAGTCTATCACTGATCAATCCTTGGCGAAGCAAGCGGGTCCTTCGGTAGGCTTTGTTGAGGCTGGTGTAGTCGATGCACATCCGCCATGCTTGTTCTTCTTGACACTAATGCAGGGTTAGCCAACCACTCTAGAAAAACACCTCCATGATGAAGCCGGCTGCCGGGCCGGGCTATCTCTTCTCCTCGACTCTTCTCTTCTCTTCCGACAAAGTGGCGCAAGGGCTGCTGGTGGCTTCTATCCGCCCGACATGTAGCTTGTGCTCGGCGAATTCCGTCGGTACACTGGCATGTCCTTGGGGACCACGCGAAGATGTCGATTCTCACGGAGGAAATCGAGCTCGCCTTCCTATTCTTTGTCGAGGCCGGTGCCCATGACAGCGTACCTCTCTGGTGCTCCGGGTCCAAGGGTATCTTCTTGGTTTCTTTAGCGGCTTGAATGATCCTTCGCCTCCGACTCCTTGGGGTCGGGCGACATCTCGGCTGCTTCCCAGCCATCGCCACGAGCGCGATCTAGGAGCAGCTTCTCGGCTGCGATCACCAAAGACTCGGCCAGCCGACGCTCTCGACGCCTGGTGGACGACTTCTTGTAATCGCCCGGCAGCGGTCAGATCCCTTGGAGGTCGGCATCTTCATCTTGAGGTAGGCGTAGTGGGGAACCGCCATGAATTTGGCAGGGCAGCCGACCTAGCGGCGCGTGGTGCAGGCTCTCAAATCCACCACCTCGAACGGATCGGCTCTCGGCGGAAGTGATCTTTGTCTCCGAAGAGGGCGTCTATCGAGGATCTTGCCAATCGGCGAACAGGAGAGGCGGGTACAATCCCATGGAACCGCAGTCTGGCTGCTCTGCAGTTGCCTCCGCCGATTCCGAGCTTCTCCATGGTATCCTTATGCAGGATGTTTATCTTTCTGCCTCCGTCTATCGGGACCAGCGAGACGGGCGGCCCGCTTGTCGATGGCCAAGGTTGCTCCAAGAACCAAAGGCGTAGAACCGGACTCGGCATCACCTACGGGTGATCCGCCCGACTCAGGTGATAGGCTTCTCGGACCAATGCATGAACTCGGGGCCTGCGCCGCTGCGTTGACTTCTTCTTCTTTGTTGGCGCTGCTGCGTCGATCATCTGCGGTGAGTGAACACTCGATGCTCCGTGCTCTTACGGGAACTTCGTCTTGGACCGCGCCGGTGGCGAGCCCACCGCCATGCGCGGCGGAGGAGGCGCGGCGCCTGCGAGCAGCGAAGGGGCAAGGCCGTCTCCTTGGCGATCTGACGAGCGATGGCACTACGGTGGTGTGGTTCGGCGGCTTCGCCGCCTGTGAAACTTGCAAGGACCATCGAGTCGCTCATAAGAAAGCGGCAACCAGTTGGACTTGCCGCCCTTCTGCCGCTTGGCCGGAGGCTGCCCCTCTGGCTGCTGATCTTCCACTGCTGCGACCTGCCGACTGTTGGTAGTCGGCTGGGGGGCTTTGCGCTTGTTGTCCCTCTGTTGCTGCCGTCGGCTGGCGTCTCCAGCCGGCGTTCTGGGAGCCTGGGGAGTCACTTTGCCAGCCGCGTTGACTTGGATCTCCGTCTTCATAGAGGAGTCGGCCGTGGCGTGCTTATGCTATATGATTAGCAGCTCGTCGAGGTTTTCGGCTCGTCGCGGAGGAGCTTGTGCTTGAGGAGGTGCCCTCTCGGCACCGGCCGTAAAATACTCGATGGCTTGCACCTCGTGCGCCCTCGCGGGAGTTTGGAGCTCGCCCGGTAGCGTGAGATAGTCGCGCGTCGATTCCTCGGGACCTTATGCGCTGGGAGAGCCGGCGCGGCTTGGGAGGTCGCTTATGCGTCTTTGGTGATGTTGCGAATGAAGGCTTGTGAAGTCGACCCAGCTGTTGATCTGCGGGGCTTCGGGCTGTTCACCACGTCCGGGCGTGCCACAGAGCATGAGGGGAACATACTTTCGGCGACTTCGCTTGTTGCCGTTAGCGATGTTGTGGACTGTAGAGTAGTCTATCAGCCAATCCTCCGGCTTCACGGGCGGTGTACTTGGGCGTATCTCGAGGGCGTGAACCCTTTGGGGAAGGGCTCGTCTACGATCGGGGGCCGGCAAGGCGGACCAGCTCGTCTTCTTCTTCTAACGCCGAGGATCTGTGGAGTCGGTCGATCCGGTGGCGGGCGTCGTTCTCTCCGACTCCTCTCGGCGGCCAAGGCGATCTCCGAGAGTCGGATGCTCAGCGGCGGCGGAGACTTCGTCGTTCTCTTGAGGCGGGGAGGCAAATAATCATCTCGCCGCTCCTTCGCTGCTGGGCGCCATCTTGGTCGCTTCGATGGAGATCGAGTCGGCGTGGCTCGCAATGGCTCCTTCTCTCTTCTCCGCGGACTCCGCGATCGGCGTTCGGAGGTCGCGCCTTGATCTCGGCGAGGTAAGTCGTCATTCTTACATTGCTGCGGCGTCGGCGCCCGCCGCCAGCGTTTTGCGCAGCAACCGCGTCGAGGAGCTGCTGGACTCGCTCCGTCATCACACGGCGCTCTTCACCGTCGAGGTTCCTCAGCTCTTCGGTCGCCGCTTGGGCGGCGCGGATGTTCTCCGCAGGGGTGGCGTGCAGGCGCCGCCCGAATAGATCGGCGATAGCGCACAGCATCTCGACCACCCGAGATGGCTCGGCCCGGTCGGAGCGGCGAGCCGCCTGGCCAGCGGTCCATCTCGCGCTGATATGCTTCGGACAAGCGTCTCATACTTGCCAACTTCTTGGCGCCTTCAATGAGCTGAAGGCGGCGCTCTTCCAGCATCTCTGCGTCCGCGTCCTCAGGGGCGTGGGCGAGTCTGCGAGGCGCAGCAGCGGGTCTGGGTGTTTTCACGGAGTGCTCGCCGTGGCGATGGCGAGCACCTCCGTGTGGCGCTTCCGTCGCTCTCCTCGTCTGAGCGGCTCGTCGTAAACCACCACGTTGGTGGGGAAGGTATCAGCGATCTGGCGTCGAGTCGACCAGCGCCGGGTCGGCGGAGCCTACGGACTCAAGTCTGGCGGGCTCGCCGGCGACTTGAAGTTGGTCGAGAGGCCGCGAGAAGGTTCTCGGGCCACCAGCGCCCGCGCTTCGGCACGGGTTTGTCGGAGCGCACCTCGCCGATGAGTTGGCGAGGCCGCTTCGCTGCGGCGGCGCGGCGCCACGCAACGTCGTCGCAACTCCATCTGGCGAGCCGGCTGGCTGCGCTTCGCCGAGGAGGAAGAGGGTTCCGTCTAGAAACAGATCTCCGGACGGCGGTGC
This sequence comes from Aegilops speltoides, assembly GCA_021437245.1. Taxonomy (NCBI): domain Eukaryota; kingdom Viridiplantae; phylum Streptophyta; class Magnoliopsida; order Poales; family Poaceae; genus Aegilops; species Aegilops speltoides. The sequence continues at coordinate 362,301,535 of CM038147.1, read as the reverse complement.
ACCTCGCCCCGGTGGGCGCCAAATGTCGGGGTTGGATGCGACATATGCCAACGGTGGCTTATGATGGTGGGGCAAGTAGAACATCGCGGTGCACGAAGCGGGATGGCGAAGACATGCACCGGCGAATCTTACCCGGCCGGGGCTCTCAGGAGATAACACCCCTCTTTGCTCTGCGGGGTCTCGCATGATCACTATGGGGTGATAGTACAATGGTGCTCCTCGAGCTGTGGAGGCGGGAAGGAGCAAGGCTAGCTCTTTTCCTTCTTGCTATGGGTCTAAACCTATTCAGGGCCGAACCCTTTGCATGGGTGCCCCGGGGGGTTTATATAGGCCTACCCGGTACAATGGTAATCCGATGGCGTGGCCCCACCGTCGATCTCTCTTGCAGCCGTCCTCCTCCTGCGGCTTCTAGGGCCGCCGATCGGCGAGTCCAGCAGACGAGCGTAACACTTGTCTGGCGCTCTTGATGACGCAGGCTTGGTCATGGAGTCGTGGGAATAGTGCCGCCGTCTGTCAGGCGATCACTATCGCCACTCCCCGTCCAATCTGGTTTATGGCTTGTGGGGCCCTGGCCGGGAGGCGGCCGACTCTGGGGAGGCCGACTCCCGTAGGGCCGTCTTCGGACTCTCCGGCCGTCTTCCGCTATCTCACTAACGGGGGCCCGGCGATCTCTGGGCCGTACTCGCCGCCATCGTGGGCACAGTGCCTCGTGCACTGTGGCTGAGGTCAAGGGAGGCATGGCAACAGTGCCGCGCCTCACCGGAGATCTCCTAGTGACGCGGCTCACTGTAGCCATGCCTTCTTCCCGTGGGTCCGAGGGGACAGCCACGGCGGGGCTGTACCCTGCATCGGTCTTCGTGATAAGTCGCGGGCCGACTCTCGTAGTCGTCCCCTTGAGAGGTCGCAAGCCCGGAGTCGGCTTGTTCCAGAGTCGCCATCTGAGGGCTCTGCTTCTTCGAAGGTCGTCAGCTGCCTTCTCGAAGGTCGCCTGCTGGGACTCGGCCTTCTCGAAGGTCGCCAGCTGGGACTCGGCTTTCTCGAAGGTCGCCCGCTGGGACTCGGCCTTCTCGAAGGTCGCCAACTGGGACTCGGCCTGAGGGGCACGGCCTGCCCCGATGTCTTGAAAGATCTTGGGTCCTGGGTCGGCCTACCCATGGCCCATTACTCTGACACAATCCGAATTGGACAAGGGGCGGGGGTGGTGCCCCCTCCCATTTCCCTCTCCTACTCCCTCTCTCTTTCCCACTTTGCTACTCCGGAAAAAAGGAAAAAGTGTGTGGGGGGGCTAATCCTACTAGGTTTGGAGTCCTAGTAGGACTCCCCCTCCATGGTGCGCCCCCTGGTGGCCGGCCTCCTCCCCCTCCTTTATATACGGGGGCAGGGGGCACCCCAAAGACGCAACAGTTGTTTCTTAGCCGTGTGCGGTGCCCCCCTCTACAGTTTACTCCTCCGATCATAGCATCGTAGTGCTTAGGAGAAGCCCTGCGCGGATCACATCACCATCACCGTCATCAAGCCGTTGTGCTGACGGAACTCTCCCTCGACCCTCTACTAGATCAAGAGTTTGAGGGACGTCATCTGAAAGTGCAACTATCCCTAGGTGGTTTTGGTAATTCATAACAACATACTCATTGAGCTAATGCTATTCCAAGACTATTATTTCAGGAAAGCTCAATGAATGGCATGGCATGGATGATGAAAGTGGATCCCTCAAAATACTAAGGACAAAGGATTGGCTCAAGCTCAAAAGCTCAAGACTCTTCATTTTACATTTTAGTGATCCAAGATCACATTGAGTCTATAGGAAAAGCCAATACTATCAAGGAGGGATGAGGTGTTGCTTAATGAGCCTCTTGCTTCATGTGCTTAGTGATATGCTCCAAAACCCTCAACTACTTTCCCACATCCACAAATGACGTAAACTCAAAGCCAAAATCGGTCACACCGATTCTTCCTATCCGGCGCCACCGATTCCAAAAGTCATAGCCACTGCCACAAACCCTAAGCAAATTGGTCTTACCGATAGGGATCTCGGTCTCACCGAGATGGGGTTGTAATCTCTCTGTTTCCCTTCGTAACGTTTCGGTCTAACCAAAGTGAGCGATCGGTCCCACCGAGATTGCAATGTAAACTCTCTGTTTCCTTTTTGTAACATTTCGGTCTCACGGAAAAGAGCAAATCGATCCCACCGAGTTTACCTGACCAACTCTCTGGAAAGCTTATTACCAAATCGGTCTCACCGAGTTTGTGTAATCGGTCTTACCGAGATTACGTTATGCCCTAACCCTAACCGAATCGGTCTCACCAAGATGCATGTCAGTCCCACGGAAAATCACTAACGGTCACTAGGTTTACTAAAACGGTCCGACCGAGTTTAACGATTCGGTCCCACCGAGTTTGGTAAATTGTGTGTAACGGTTAGATTTTGTGTGGAGGCTATATATACCCCTACACCTCCTCTTCATTCGTGGAGAGAGCCATCAGAACAAACCTACACTTCCAGCATACATTTTCTGAGAGAGAACCACCTACTCATGTGTTGAGGCCAAGATATTCCATTCCTACCATATGAATCTTGATCTCTAGCCTTCCCCAAGTTGCTTTTCACTCAAATTTTCTTTCCACCAGATCCAAAACCTATGAGAGAGAGTTGAGTGTTGGGGAGACTATCATTTGAAGCACAAGAGCAAGGAGTTCATCATCAACGCACCATTTGTTACTTCTTGGAGAGTGGTGTCTCCTAGATTGGCTAGGTGTCACTTGGGAGCCTCCGGCAAGATTGTGGAGTTGAACCAAGGAGTTTGTAAGGGCAAGGAGATCGCCTACTTCGTGAAGATCTACCGCTAGTGAGGCAAGTCCTTCGTGGGCGACGGCCATGGTGGGATAGACAAGGTTGCTTCTTCGTGGACCCTTCATGGGTGGAGCCCTCCTTGGACTCGCGCAGCCGTTACCCTTCGTGGGTTGAAGTCTCGATCAACGTGGATGTACGATAGCACCACCTATCGGAACCACGCCAAAAACATTTGTGTCTCCAATTGCGTTTGAATCCTCCAAACCCTTCCCTTTACCTTCTTGCAAGTTGCATGCTTTAATTTCCGCTGCCTATATACTATTTGCATGCTTGCTTGAATTGTGTGATGATTGCTTGACTTGTCCTAAAATAGCTAAAATCTGCCAAACTCTAAAATTGGGAAAAGGTTAAGTTTTTATTGGTCAAGTAGTCTAATCACCCCCCCCATCTAGACATACTTCAAGGTCCTACATCATCGAGCTGAACGTGTGCTGAACACGGAGGTGCCGTATGTTTGGTACTTGGATTGGTTGGATCGTGAAGACGTTCGACTACATCAACCACGTTAAACTAACGCTTCCGCTTTCGGTCTACGAGGGTACGTGGACACACTCTCCCCCTCTCGTTGCTATGCATCTCTTATATAGATCTTGCGTGATCGTAGGAATTTTTTTGAAATTGCATGCTACGTTCCCCAACAGGGAGGAGCAGCCAAAGGAGGCGCCCAAGTAAGAGGAATCCTACTTGGGGTCCCTCCCAAGCCGCGCCCCCCTTTTCTTATTTGGAGTGCGGGGAAAGGCAGGGGAGGGTGGCGCCCCCCTTTTCCTTTCTCCCATGAGAGGGAAAGGCAGGAGGGGCTATCCCTCCCCCTTTTCCTTCTCTAGGGATGGCCAAACAAGGGAGGAGGCGCACCAGCCCCCTTGTGGGCTGGTCTGTCCCCTCCTCTTTGGCCCATAAGGCCCATAACTTGCCGGGGGGTGCCTGAACCCCTTTCGGTGACCCGATTCCTTCCCGATACATCCCGAAACACTTTCGGTGTCCAAATATCATCGTCATATGTATCAATCTTTACCTATCAACCATTTCGAGACTCCTCGTCATGTCCGTGATCTCATCCGGAACTCCGAACAACATTGGGTCACCAAAACATATAACTCATATAACACTATATCGTCAACAAATGTTAAGCGCGCGGACCCTACGGGTTCGAGAACTATGTAGACATGATCGAGACACCTCTCTGGTCAATAACCAATAGCAAAACCTGGATTCCCATATTGGCACCTACATATTCTATAAAGATCTTTATCGGTCGAACCGTTATGACAACATATGTAATTCCCTTTGTCCATCGGTATGTTACTTGCCCGAGATTCGATCGTCGGTATCTTCATACCTAGTTCAATCTCGCTACCGGCAAGTCTCTTTACTCATTCCGTAATACATCACCTTGTGACTAACTCCTTAGTCATTTGCTTGCAAGCTTATGATGTGTATTACCGCGAGGGCCTAGAGATACCTCTCTGATACTTGGAGTGACAAATCATAATCTCGATCTGTGCCAACTCAACAAACACCTTCGGAGAAGATCATCTTTATGATCACCCAGTTACGTTGTGACATTTGATAGCACACAAGGTATTCCTTCGGTATCCGGGAGTTGCATAATCTCATAGGCGAAGGAATATGTATTTGATATGAAGAAAGCAATAGCAATAAATTGAACGATCATTATGTTAAGCTAACGGATGGGTCTTTTCCATCACATCATTCTCCTAATGATGTGATCCCGTTATCAAATGAAGACACATGTCTATGGTTAGGAAACCTTAACCATCTTTGATCAACGAGCTAGTCTAGTAGAGACTTACTAGGGACACAGTATTTGTTTATGTATTCACACATGTATTTAAGTTTCCGAGAATACAATTCTAGCATGAATAATAAACCTTTATCATGAATAAGAAAAAAAAACAACAACTTTATTATTGCCCCTAGGGCATATTTCCTTCAAATATATGCATGAAAACCAATAGCTGATCCATGGTGTTACAGCCATTGAGCGTAAATGGATATATAAATGAATATACTCTGCCTGCAAATGAATATAATACCTTTTAGAAATATATGTAATTTTAGTAAGTCTATTTTATGAGTTTAAGGGCATCTCCAACGCGACCCTCAAATCTTCCGCAATCGTCCGGACCACGGAAGTCATCCAACGCGGTCCTGTATCGGTCCGCGGCGCGGTTCGGACGCGTTTTCTCCCGCAAACCAGAGACAAACGTGAGGGGCTTTGCAGGAGTTCGGACCTGCGAAACATCGCTCTCCGTCCCCTGGCCCACCCAAAAGGAAGTCGGAGCCCGCGCTTTTGTAGCATCTCGCACGGTTTCAGCGCTAAAATCCCCCACTTTCTTCTTCCATTCCCTGCCACCCTCCGCCCAATTGACCACTAGCATTGATCCTCTTCATGACACGGAGCAGAAGGGCATAACAATTTAGAGAAACACTAGACCATGATGGCGCGCGTTGCTGCGCCCATCTAATTTTCGATTCACCGATTAATCTTCCGATTTATCGCTAATCGGGGGGTGACCGATAAGATTATGTCTTATCTTTGCCGTTTATCTTTTGGACCGATTTATCATTCTGACAAGTGATTTATCGGGAATCTACCGATAAATTAGACCTATTCATAGCACGATGTTTGCAAAAACTATGTTTATTTATGTTTTGTGGACATTGCTACGAAATATGTACTATTGTCCTATTTTGTTTGCCATTATACGAGGATTCAAACGCTAGAAATCAAGGTAACACTTCTGTCAAATATTATTTTGGTGTTGAATATAGCGTATTTTAGTGTTGGGAACCTGATATTTGCAAAAAAATATCCGATTAATAGTAGACCGATAAAATCGATTAATCGGCCGATTTCCGATTAATCTCTAATCTCTAGCTGACCGAAACGATAATGATAAGCGATATCCTCAACATTGATTTTTTGTAAATATGTACAAACACAAAATAGTTAAGTTTACATAAATTGGCATATGTGTTCATCGCATTTGAAGGGATGAATTTTAATTGGTTTGAAGGGAAGAAATGTGGTAATATGGGAGAAAACTTATATTTACATGCACTGACTTAGGAACCGCGCATTGTGGCAACGAGCCATCTTTAGGAAACAAAAAATGTTTTAAAGAAGTTGGATTATAGATACACTTGGTAAAACTTGAAATATTTGAACTATCATATTTTTTCTTACATTTATTTGTCAAAATGGAACAAAAAATTATCACATAATATCCTCTTGAGAGGGCACCACATTCTGCTCATGCACCGAATTTAACACTTTAATAGGGAACATCTAGTTCTTGATGAATTCTTGTAGTGGAATATTAGTAGCATCCATCACATTCAAAAACTGAATTGTCCATGAAATACTATGACAGCAGCAGAATTAAGTCAAGGGCAGACAAACCATATGGATTGTCTATGGGAAAGAAGAAAAAAACTTACTTTTCTGCTAAAAACATTTTTTTGGAGGAGTCAATGCAAGCCTTTTAATAACTCAAGGGAACATTTAAATTTGGACAAAGTATGACAGAAATAAGGTCGGCAATTGCCAAGATGAGCTTATTTAAATTTAGCTCTAGCCTGAAGAAGCAAATATTTTATACCTAGGGAAGGCAAACAATAATCATGAAATAGAAAAACCAGGGCATTGTCTTTCTGTTCATCACAATATGTGTGATATACTCTTATATCGTGAAGGTTTATACATAAAGAGACAATACATTCTACCACCCGTAGCGGGCACATCAAGGTGCTTCATCCGAGGGAATAGATTCAACTTTGAGAAAACTTATTAAAAACGGCCATTCAGTCTTACATCATAGGTAGCAGAAAATTCTGTAGTAACAGCCTGAACAGGAATACAACAACCTTATAGCACAGTAATCAACCAAAAAAGAAGGTTACAAATGGTAGCGAGTAGCTCTTCCATGTGAGAAGGTTACAAATTGTAACAAATCGTAACAAATCGTTCGCATCCTCCTGTGACAAAAATGAAGATGGCAATAAGGACTTCAGACCCCAAACTGAATACAGGGCCAGAGCGTTAGGAGCAATATTAGCAGAAGGTAGATCCGCTCATAGCAGATTTGTGCTTTTGTGAAACAATACAGGCCGAGAGCATTGGCACTTGAGCAATTAGAAGATGTAGTCGTTCAAACATATTATTCAGCACAAAGTCGTCGAAGTTGTAAGCAGTGCTTCACCTTGCGATTCAGCAAACCCGTCGCAAGCAAGCTCCAATGGACAGAGCTACAGAACCTGCATTAGTTTGGACATGTAAAGAACAAGATCAACAAAACATAATTGGGGGTGCAGAATTTGAGGGAAGAGGGGAGGTAAGGAGGTCCGACGGGGAGAAGGGGTAAGAGTGGAAGACGACCGAGTACCGTAAGCATCGATCATGGTTGTCCAAGAAGATTTTGCTAGGTAGGGAGGGGAATCAGAAGGAGCAGCGATACAGATTATATGGAGATGCGTACAGTAAAGGAGAGCACCGTAACTGACTTGCAATTATCGGGAGACTGCGACCGACGCACACATATTAACATTCATGTCCGATTTAGTTCCAGAATCGTGGGTGAAGGGACTCGAATCGTCAGTAGACGATTCAATGTCCGCGCCACCTCTTCGTGGCGTAGCCCGATGAGGGTACCGGTCGGTCGCATCACCATGGTTTCCACCCCGCTGAACTCACCGATTCACCATAACCGCTCGGGCAGGCGAAGGTCGCCTCACACGGCCGCATCCTCTCTCGATCCCGAGTTCTCGATCCATACTTTTTACGGGCAAGGGAAAGCAGCAGGGAGCCAGCGATATATCAGAATCAGACCTCCCGATTAAATGGGCCTTCTCAAGCGGCCCAATTAACCAGAGGCATCAGTTTTTTCCTCCAGAGCAGCAGCCCCTTAGGACAGCTGGCCAGAACGCTAAGACGGTTGGGCCATGAAGCTAATGAAGTTGATCTGACGGCCACAAATGATGTAAACGCGAATCTAATGGCCGAAATCGCTGGAGGCGTGAGAGAGCTCGGTTTAGGCTAAGTTTTACTGTCCTAAAAATTCACATATGGTTCCATGAACACAATCATTTTGCGCCCTACTCCGACGCGGTCATCCGCAACCGTGAATGGAAGTCCCTCAACCATCGATGGTACGCCATCCAAGAGGTTGTGTCCAAGTATTACGGGTGAAGATGTTGACCTTGAATGTCGACTATTTGTACGCCGACGCAAGAATGATAGTGCAATCTGTCAGCTACCAGATGTTGCAGCGGCAGAAAGATGAGTTGGCGGCGGTGGACTATGAGGACATGGCGAAGGCTGCCTACGCGGCGACAGCGACACCAGCTTGATCGGGGAGTAGACGGCTGAGATTGCCGGCCCGACATGGCGGAATGTACGGACTGTAGGACTGATGTTTTTTCGGATTCGGTATATACAAATTAAGTATACTTGCCTTTTTTTCGTTCTGATCGGGCATGCGACTCGGCGCTGGTGTGATCCGACTTGTTGTGTGGATCGAAATTCATTGGGTAAACATCACGTATCCCTCCCTTTTACTGGCAGGGTAAAAACACATGGTATCTACCATACCGTCCTACACACGTCTTTTCTAGTATTTTGTTTTCGTCATCATATTATTCCAGGAGCACCGAAGAAGCCAGCGGCATTGCCAAACGAACAAGACGAGGCAGCGAGCGGCGGATTTGCGTCCCCAGCGGTGAAGATCCCCGCGGTGACCGGCGGCCTCGTCACCCCACGCAGCGTCGCGCCGACGGCCTCCGGTAGCGCCATCATCAGGTTCGATTCGCTGTTCCCACCGGCGCCTGGCCTGATTCGGTGCGGCGGCGGCGGCGGCTCGATTCGGTGCGGCGGCAGCTTGATTCGCGGAGACTGCGGCCCGATTGCGACGGCTTGCAGAGTCCCCGCTCAGCGTCGGCCGTGCGAGGGAGCGGCGAGGTGACGTGCAGTGGCGGTCTGCTCCGCGTCGCGCACGTGCAGTCACGCGGGGATCAGGCACCGGATTGCAGGTCAGGGCCCTTCCCCACTCTCTGCTTCGCCTCTTGATTTCTGACGTGGGGGTTGTGGATTCGGGAGGGGGGATTCCTGCGGCGGCGCGCGTATGTACGACCGTACGATGAACTCGTCCGCCAATGGAGTTCTGTACATGATCGGTCCCCCGTCGCAGCGCTGCTTGCTTAGTTTCTTCATCCTTCGTTGCTTAGTGAAATCACGAAGGGCGCAGGGTTGGCTAGGCCCCTGCGATTTACGGTTGGTGGTGATTTATTAGGCAGCGTAGTTACAAGGGTTGATGAACAATTGGATCGTGGTATTTGCAGGGGTCATCCGTCTAGTATGTCTGTTGTTGCTTGCTAGCAATTTATGTGAGTATTTCATGGATATCTTGTTTTTGGTTCGCAATGGAGGCTATTGCAACTTCTCAGTGCTAGTGGACTGATATGAATTAATTAAGTTCTGGTGAAGGATTGCCATAGGGTAGGGTTTGAGCGTGGAGCGGTCATTTATCATATTTTAGCAACTGACTACCAATTCTGATGCTAACTCATGGCAAAAAAGAACCTCTGCTGCCAGAGCCTTGGGCTACGTTCTCTAAAACAAGTCTCATCTTGGAGTGAGATATTTTGTGGTTTACTAGTTATCAGTTGGTCCAATGTATCGTGATGGTACTATTTTAATTATGGAGCAATTGTTTCTGAATCAGTGGTAGCTTGCGAGAAGCTTTGATGTCGTGACTTTGTCTTCGGGTATGCTGGTCCAACTATCATCCTGACTTTGTGTTGTTTCTTGTATATGGTGGCAGGTAAGAGATCAGATAGTACAGGCTTGAAATATGACTAGTCCTATTAGTTTTTAAAATGAGGATTACTAAACATAAGCTTGCTAGTTGTACCTCGCATATTCGTGGTTCCCTTTGACTGGTCGCAAACAAATGGTTTCTTTTTAGGATTATGTGATGATTAATAACAGTCAAATGCTATGTGGTTCAGACCCCCATAATGATCTTTTTTGTGGGTATTTTTCTGGAGTGTGCATAATGTTTGACCCGCAACTTACAAAATAATTGGGAGCACTAATACCTGTGCCTTATGTCTCTGAGCCGGCCGTGAATTGTGATTCATGTTTTCTCATACATGTGTCACATGGACTGGTAGATTGTTTCGATGTGTGATGTATCATCTCTTGTTAGATCAGATGGTACATTGTGTCTTGCTGTAGTTTCTTACATTACGTGCGTCATTTTATTTCTTGAATTTGCCTGGTTGGTATGCATTATTAGATGTAAGTGATAGAGATGGACTATTTGTTATTGGTTGCATTTGATAATTCATGGCTGTAATATGTTATTTATTTGCAGACTGCAGTAACCTACAGATTTCTGTGGTGGCAATTTCTCGTTGCTTGTGTAACATTATTCTCTACAGAAGTAAAGAATATATGGGCTGACTTTGGCATTTCATGGGAGGTTTTGAAGATGATGAACCGCCATCAAAACGGGCAAGAGCATCCTCAGTAGAATCAGCAACTTTGTCAGACATCCCCTGTTATTCGAAACCCACTAATCCTTTGGGAGGTACAATGGCTAGACCTTTGACTTCCCAAGGGAAAGAAGTTATGGTTGGCTCTAAAGGTTTAATTAAGAGGGATGAATTTGTGAGGATAATCACAAAATCTCTGTATACTCTAGGATATGAAAAAACTGGAGCTGTTCTTGAGGAAGAATCAGGTATAAAACTGCATTCCCCACCAGTGAATGTTTTCAGAAAGCAGGTGCTTGATGGGAATTGGGACAGTGCAGTAGTTACCTTGAACACACTTGATCTTCTGGACGAAAATATTGTGAAGTCTGCAGTATTTTTGTTATTGGAGCAGAAATTTTTTGAACTTCTGAGAAATGGCAATGTCATGGGTGCTATGAAGACGCTGCAAAGTGAACTCTCCCCCCTTGGCATTAACAGAAAAAGAGTTCACGAAATGGCAAGTTGCTTAATTTCTTCTCCGCAAAATGTCTTGGTTGGTTTTTCAAAGCCTGGAATTGAATCTTCTAACTCACGGTTTAAGCTCCTAGAGGAACTGCAAAAGGTGCTCCCCCCTACCATTATGGTACCTGAGAGGAGGTTAGAGAATTTAGTTGAACAGGCACTTACTGTACAACGTGAAGCTTGTTATCTCCATAATTCTGTTGATGGCCCGTCACTCTATATCGATCATCACTGTGGGAGAGATCAGATACCATCTCAAGCGCTGCAGGTCAGAACTCATGCTGGTGCCCTATTTCAGTGCTTCCATAGTTGCATTTATTACATGTTATTTGCATAGTACAAAAAAGCGTTGGGCGTTAATTGTGCGTTTTGCCACCGCCTTGCGCTTTACTGACCAAAGCGCATGCTTATGCACAGTTATGCACAGATTAAGCGTAGTTATGCGCAATGCGTTTTGCCAACGCCTAGAGCCTAGGCGAGCTTAAGCGCTCGCTTAGGCACGCCTTTTTTTATCTATGGTTATTTGCATAGATAGAGTATTCTAAATCAAGGTTGCACACTTGTCGGTATACTGGACTGGTCACGCACCAATAGAAGCAGTAGTGTCTGCTCTTTCCTTTACTGCCTACTAGTAATTGTGTGCGTGCACGCACGTCCAGTCTGGCAGTAATATTAATTGTGTGTAATGCAACTAATATGTTTCCAAATTATTGATATGTGATGGATGGCTCAGATCATTTGGATTCACCAAACTCGTGCTTTTATAAGTAGTACTCCCTCCGTCTCGGTTATAAACCGAGACGGAGGAAGTAGTAGATATATACTCCCTCCATTCCTAAATATTTGTCTTTTAGAGAAATGGACTACCACATATGGATGCATGTAGACATATTTTAGAGTATAGTTTCACTTATTTTGCTCTGTATGTAGTCACTTGTTGAAATCTCTAGAAAGACAAATATTTAGGAACGGAGGGAGTAGATAGTAGAGTATGTGTCATTGCTTTTATTTGATGTCTCATTAGAAGTTATTTTCTATTATCTTCCCTTTCTCTTTGGATTGTATGTGCATGCAGCTGCGAGCGCGTATGTTTCACCACTTGTATACTTTGGTTTTGCTGTTGTTAGATAGTTGAAGTGTAAAACATAGTCATCTTAACCGAAGAAGCAAAAGTCCACTTTACTTACAATATATGCATAACATATAAGCCTCTCAACTCTTGAGCATCTCTATAGTGCCATCCCCCCCCCCCCCTTCTGGTCTTGCTATTCGAATATTTTTACAATATATGTTTAGGTTCCAAAGCGTACAGACAAATTGAGATTTGCATGAGGAAGTATTGGACTTGCTGTTTCTGTATGGACAACTGGCCGAGAAAGATAGATGTTAGCTGAGTGCAATTTTTCTATTCAGGGAAACATCCTATCAGCTGAGGGTCCTGATGTGCCTTTAATTCCTAGTGTAAAACAGTAAATGCCTGTTATGTTTTGTGTTGCATGATGACACACTGCATGCATATCTTACCACTTGTATTACTAAAGCAGAAAGTAAAATTATTGCAGGTTTTGTGTGCACACCATGACGAAGTATGGTTTCTCCAATTTTCGAACAATGGGAAGTATTTAGCATCGGCATCAAATGATAAAACTGCAGTCATATGGAAGGTATCTATGCTTCTGACTTTTGACATTCTTAATTGGTGTTAACAGTGCAGTCACTTGCCCCTTACTTTCCAGTTTTGCACCCCATGTGAAAACTGGAAATCGCATTCTCATTCATGCTTGTCTGTTCACCTGCTATTTGTTCTGTCTGGAAAATTGTTGTCCAGAATATTTTGTTATTTGTGCAAATGAAAGTGAAAGATACAGGATTGCCTTTTTTACATGATTAGTTTCATCGGAGCCTATTTGTACAATGTTTGGCTTCAGCACCAAATAGATTTGATTAATATGTTTGTTAGTTTTACTACATGATAGTGTGACCAGACACTTTTCTCTTGGCCTGTCACCGTTGAACATGGAAGTGTATTTCTTCTGGTTTCACTTCAATGAACAACTCCACAACCCTAGAGCTTTGGTCTCTATGCATGTGAGGAATGGTTAGCTTATCTGAAAGGTGTTCTGATTTTTTTTGGTGGTCACACACTTATTGTTGCTCCTTATTTTAAAATGTCAAAACTTATCTGCATAAAATTTCCATTATTTCCTTCAACACTTGAACCCATTCGAGACCCAGATGAACATGAACCCGATTTTCTGTTTTCCTCTTCCGCATTGTTCCAGGAAGCTAGCTGCATTCCACGCGTATGTGTGTTTACTGATAATGATGGTGAAGGTTACATTTTCACGATCACCTCGATAGTTGATGCAGCACAAAACAGTCTTCTCCTTGCTTGCAGTAATGTGAGTATTCGTTATCCTAGGTTGATGAAGATGGAGAACTATTGCTGAAGCATACATTGACTGGTCATGAGAAACCAGTGATGATGGTTGCATGGAGCCCTGATGATTGCCAGCTTCTCACATGTGGAATGGAAGAAGTCATCCGGCGCTGGGATGTTGAATCTGGCGAATGTATACATGTTTATGAAAAATCTGGCGTTGGTCTGTTGTCATGTGGTTGGTTTCCAGATGGAAAGCAAATATTGTCTGGTTTAAATGATCAAAGCCTTTGCTTGTGGGATTTAGATGGAAAACAAGCAGATTGCTGGGAAGGGCAGAGGTCAACGAAAACATCTGATTTTGCTGTCTCAAAAGATGGCAAACTTATAATAAGCACCAGTAGAGATTCCGCAATTCTGTTATTCAATAGGGACACAAAACAGGAGAGGCTGATTGAAGAGGAGCATACAGTCACTTCATTTTCTCTTTCGGAAGATGGTGATTTCTTGCTTGTAAATCTTATAAATGAGCAGATTCATTTGTGGAACATAAGGAATGATCCCATTCAAGTTAAACAGTACACTGGCCATAAGCGCAGCCGGTTTGTGATAAGGTCATGTTTCGGTGGATCTGAGCAGGCCTTTATTGCCAGTGGAAGCGAAGACGCAAAGGTATGATATATTGACTGTGGATGCAAATAAATCAATAAATTATGTTGTCCGCATCATTTCTATTATTTATTACTCCATCCTATAATATAAGATGTTATTACAACCAATATGTGAGTGTTATTATGACACTTACATTATGGGACCAAGGGAGTAGGTTCCAGATAAATGCTACTCCCTCCGTTCCTAAATATAAGTCTTTTTAGAGATTCCAATATGGACTGCACATGGAGCAAAATGAGTGAATCTACACTCTAAAGTAGGTCTATATACATCGGTATGTACTCCCTCCGTTCCTAAAATATTTGTCTTTTCAGAGATTTCAAATGGACTATGACATACGGATGTATATAGACATATTTTAGAGTGTAGATTCACTCATTTTGCTTTGTATGTAGTCACTTGTTGAAATCTCTAGAAAGACAAATATTTAGGAACGGGGGAAGTAGTTCGTATTGAAATCTCTAAATAGGAACGGAGGGAGTAGATTTGAGAAACTTTTAAGTTATATTTGCTATCTTGCAAGCCAATGTTACTGGAGAACCTAGTGACTGAACTGGAAAAGCTGCCTTCTACTGTATATCTAATAAAGCATAACAGTATATACAACATTTGTGACATTTTCAGTGTCATTGGTTCAGTTTGACAACTCCGTGTCTTGCAATTTTCTTAATTTGTCAGGTCTATATATGGCACAGAGCTAGTGGAGATGTTATCGAGACCCTGTCTGGCCACTCGGGTGCGGTCAACTGCGTAAGCTGGAACCCTACAAATCCACATATGCTTGCATCTGCGAGCGATGATCATACCATTCGCATATGGGGGCTAAAGAAAGCCACTGTGAAGCGAAGGGACGCAGGCAGCAGCAGCGGCAGTAATGGGATCCACACGAACGGCAGCGCCAACGGCAACGGTTTCGTTCACCAGTGCAACGGGAGCCGCAGCAAGTGACAATGACTGAATGACATGCAGCGCTTTGCTTTCCTTCCTCCAGGAAGAAGACCCTAGTCCAGCACCGGTGTAGGGGGGGAGCGGAAAACCTGCTTGGTTTTATGCACCGCCTCCCTTGTTCCATCGTGTGTCACAATTGTCACATTTATTTCTCAATTCAAAGATGGACACAAATTCAAATATTGTTTGGCGCTTAAAATAGCTTTCTTTCCTCTAATTTTGTGATGGTCGTGATTGCACCTTAGTGATGAATCCATTTCATATTTTCCCTGATTTCCTCAATTCATGTCAAACGGAAATAAATTATGAAATGTGCACCTGGGCACATCTTGCGAAATACGGGAAATCACAGAATTCACAGGAACACTATCCTGGGAAATTCATTGCCAATGCCAAACCAAAATGCGACGAGAGCAGACCGACAGAATTTTATGGGGCGTAGTACGCGGCCATCGGCTGATCTTTTTAAAAGACTTTTCTGCTTCCGCTGCCACTCCAGGCATTGGAGCGGGATTCGGATGCCGTTCTTGACTGACCACAGCTTCCGGGGGAGCAGA